>JAFFJZ010000003.1:49227335-49258739 GCA_018340375.1 Gonatopus flavifemur | reverse complement strand
AGCCTTCTATTTCTATTAACCCAAGCAAAAGTCCTTTCTACAACCCATCATCTTGGCTGTACTTTAAACCCTTGTTCTCTTGTTGGTAGTAGCTCAGGTGGCGTATCTTTGTGCACCCAAAATCTACATGGAGGCTTTTTAACAATTTCAATATTTATGTCATATTCTTCCTTCATGTGATTCTTTCAATTTCTTCCTTGGTATCCTATGTCAGCCCACATTTTTTTAACTTTAGTATATTTTGTTATCATATTGTTCAATGCTATTTTCATACCATCTCTATCATTTTCGTTAGCAGCGCCTACGTAACAACCTAGTATAAAACCCTGAGTGTTTGTAATTATATGCCTTTTTCTACCCTTTACTTTTTTACTTCCATCATAGCCTTTGGTCCCCCCTTTTCTGTAGCCTTCACAGATTGACTATCTACTATACAGGCACTCGGCTGCTCATTCCTTCCTATTTTTCTTCTACTATATTTTGTAATTTCATAATTTCTCAGAAATTCCCTGTTTCTTCCATTGCCTGAACTGCTCATACACAGTCTTCCATAGCGGAAAATCATTTGGTAAAATACCGCCATTGACACCCTGTACGCAATACATAGAAAATTGCTTCTAATATTTCTCTTTTGCTATACTTTGGCGGCCTTCCTCCTTTCTTGTATGATACTCTGAAGTGTTTTTCTATTCTTGCCCATTCCCTTTCGCTTAGATCTGTTGGATACTTTTTTCTCATCTTTACCCCGTACTAAAATTTCAGATATTATAGCCTTTTACTTGTTTCCGGACAACCTCTTATAGTATTTTCTAAAATGAATGTTAAATTTCCATTATGGTATTACCAACCAAAAGTTGTAAGTCTGTATATTTATGCATTAAAGGTCTGAGGCGGCTTTTGATGGTATTCCAACAATGCTCTATAGGGTTCAAATCTGGTGAATATGTTGGTAGATAGAGCAAACGGCATCTAGCATTATCTATTTACTCTTTTGTTTTGGGAGTTTTATGGAATGTGGCATTGTCCATAACTATTGTAGTACCATGTGGCAATTTAGGTAATAACATCTTCTCTAACCATGTATTGAATACCTCTTTGTCACACCCACCTTTGAAAGTCATTGGTGCAATAGATCTTTTCCCAATCCACCCGCCTATTATACTGATTCTCTCTCGTTTTCTTCCTGGAATATCTGCATGAATTTTCTTTCCTATTGGAGCACGTCCATACTCTCGGTATACCCTATTGTCAACTCCTGCTTCATCTATATATAAGATGCTGGAATGGTCTATTTTTGAGATTTTATCGGTAAATCGCCGCCTATCTTCTTGATTGCGCTCTTGATATAGTGTAACTTTTTTTTAAAGTAATTCTTAGCTATTTCAGCCTATACCAAATTGAATTTATTCCAAATCCAAGATTTTGTTCCATCTCTGCCAGCGTATGATCTGGATTCTTTTTAACATATTCTTCGAGTATTTTTGGGTCTATTTTTCGAATAAAGCTGCCGTTTTTCGATGGCCTTAGGCTTTCACCCGCGGCTTTCTTTCTTAACCAGCGGTACAGAGTTGCTATTCCTATCTCCAAAAGCTCTGCCACCTCAACCTTTAACTTCCCTTTTTCTATCATCGATACTGCCCTTTCCCTTAAATTCACACTATACGCCATTATAACTCAAATAGCTTATTATACCTTTATCATTTACTTTGGGAAGTACTATAGTTTCATAAAAAGTGAGTCTTTTAGAAAAGGATTATCATCTTCTAGGTCCCGATCATTTTCTGAATCCAAATCATCTGTTAACTCCATTGAATCAAGATTACCTGAACTATAGTACGAACCCTTCTTTGAGTCCAAACTATCTTCTGAGTTCCCATCACTATCTGACCAATTGTCAACTTTCGGAAATTCTGAGCTTTTCTGATCACCTCCAAAAGTCTGATTACTACCACCAGCGCCCTTTGTCAAATTTTCTTTATTTTCACAAGAACCACCTAAAGAATAGCCTTGACCCTCTTCTTGATCTGAAGCACTTAATTTACTATAAGTTGCTTGACTATAACCATTGAAGTTATAACCTAAACCATTACTACCATGCTGTAAAGGATCGCTTTCAAAAGTTTGTGGATTATCACTTTCACCTAACAAACCACCATTTGTTGGAGTACATACATTTTCTGTATATTTTTGATTATTTTGTGCTTCTATTTTCCTCTTCTTGTGCAACGGTTCAAACTGATCAATTTCAATCGATCGTACTGGTTTCCTTGAAGAGAAGTCCTCTGGAATCTGATCCTCATCGTCAGAATTGTGACCTGAATCACAAATTACATGATCATTGCAGATAGAATTATGCTCTTGACTAATCAAGGAAAGCTGAATTAGATTGCTAAAAACAATATTATCTAGCTGTACTGAATCAGTACTTTCAAAAATTTGTGGATTATTACTCACGTCTGGCAAATCACCTGATAAACCAGTCTGATGATTATTTTCACCTACCCAACCATCAGTTGGTGTTGGAATGCATATTCCTGTATATCTTTGGTTATCAAGAGAATCATTAGTTAATTGTACTGCTGTATAAGTTGTCCGGTCATCCTCATCATCGGAACTAATACCTGAATCATGGCCATCACCTTCTTCAATCTTTTGAGTTTCTATATCGTGTTCATTTATTTCGCTCGACGAATCATAGTTGGAAGGGTTATACTGTTGATTAGGACGTTTAAAAATTTGACGCCAATTGCTGTAAGGCTCCTTAAAATCGAAAGGAGTGCGTATAACTTTTTCCTTGCCTGATACCCCACCATTCATATTGTATAACCATTACTCACTAATCCCTTAGTGAATATCGTAATATATAGGTCTGTCAATAAAAAAATATAACTTTCTTCGGTTCTAACCTTTGCAAATCAGTATCTATAGCTCGGTAATTTCTCATACGTTGCACTCTGGACCTAGGAGCGTTGTTAATAAAATCCACGACAGCTAGACAATCCTTGCTCGTCCACTAAAAGGAAAAGCAGCAAGGAGCAAACCAAAAGCGATAAGAAAGGATCCAAGCCAGATTATAGACATTCCAGGTTTATAGTGCACTTTGGCTGCGATTTTGCTCTTACTCTTATCAATCTCTCCAATTACAACATAAATATCAGAAAGCAAATTGTAGTAGATACTGCTTTCAACATTTTTCTGACCTTCCACAAGGTAAAATCTATATTCAGGGGTTATCTCACCTAATATCTTATTATTCAGCAAATTCCTGATATCCATTGTACCCTTCACTGCATGGAAATTTTTTTCTTTTATTAGCTCAATATTCCGTAGATTAACTTTAAATTTATTGACTGTTATGCTATCCCCTATTTTTCAGTAATTCTCTTTTTTCTCCTGCCAACCAACCGAATATGCTATACCAAGCACTAGAATTGCCACTCCAGCATGAGCAAGCATCATTGCATAGTAGGACTTAGAAACTCTTCTTGCTAATAAAATTGATTCACCAAATGCTACCTTAAATAAACGAATTCTTTTCCTGTATGCTTCTAAAAAAAAGATTAATAATGCTATGGAGATAGTAATTGATAGCACAATCATTAGCTCCATGTGAAAGATAAACGGCAAAATAGCTGCAGCACTACAGAATGAGAATCTGTATTCACGGAATATTGGCAAATAGACTATTTCCCTGCCAACTGCAGTATTGCCCTATCATGGTGAGCACTAGAATAGCTAGTGCAATAGAGTTAAATAAAGAATTGTAATATGGTGCTCCCACTGAAATTAATTCACCGGTTAAATACTCAAGCACTGTAGGGTATAAAGTGCCAACGAATACAATGAAAAAGGCAGTAATGAATAATAAATTGTTCATCAGCATCATTGTAAGGCGTGAACAGAATCTTCTACCCTCTGTCACTTGAGTAGCAGGTTTCTTTTCAGATTCCAGTCTCAAGCATTGGAATGACATCGCAGACGTGTGATTTTTCCTCGTAAATACTACAAATATTACTAAGCTACTGACTGTAATTACAGCAAGTAGAGCTAATATATATAGTCCATATCTTGGGTCATCCGCAAACGTGTGCACTGAGGTAAGTATTTCTGAGCGGACTAGAAATGTTCCAATCACACTCAATATAAAAGTTGTAAGCGTAAGTGAAATAGCAAAGTTCCTTAAAACATTGAAATTCCGTACCACGAGCAACAAATGTGTCAGTGCTACTGCAATTAGCCACGGCATCGAAGAAACGTTTTCCACTGGATCCCAAAACCAAAATCCACCCCACCCAAGTTCGCGATATGCCCATCAGCTACCCAAGCTGATGCCCAAAGTGAGCAGCGACCAAGAAATAAGTACCCAAGGCCTGACAATTTTAGCCCAAACATTTCCTTCAACTTTTGCAATTAATCCAGCTATAGAGAGCGAAAAAGGAACGCTGAACCCAAGGTACCCCAAATATAATATCGGTGGATGAATAGCAAGGCCTATATCTTGCAATATCGGATTAAAACCAAGACCATCTTTTTCAACGCTTGGCATTTTAGTGAAGGGGCTGGATTCAAGTAAAGTGAACAGTGAAAAACAAAAGCAAATCAAGCCTTGGGTGATCAAGGATACTTTCTTCAATTTACTGTCGTTATCAGTAAAAATATCCATCAGAAATAGGTAAAAGGTAAAGCACTAATGCCCAAAGCAACATGGACCCTTCTTTATTTTCCCAAACACCACAAATCTTATAGATCAAAGGTTTTGTTGTGTGTGAGTGGTAATATACGTTTTCGAGTGAGAAATCATTTGTAATGTGGCAGTAGATCAAAATAGCCATTGATGTTGATACACAAAAACATATGGCAGTGGTAATAAACCGACAAGAACTGAGCGGTAAAAACAAATATGTCAGAGACAATAAGCAGGCTAGCAATAGCAATATATTCCCAAGTTCAGGCATAAAAAATTATAGTTTTTATATAAACAATATTACTGATGACAAGTTAGGAGTTAAAGTGGTAATTGATGCTAGCATAATATGCTCCCGTAGTTAGCTGTGCTAGTATTAATTGAAAATTAAATATTAAATCTTTATACTTCTATAGATAGCGTTAATATTGAGGTAACATTGTGGGTACAACAATATAAAAGGTGAAGTGGCAAAACAACATGCCGAACCAATAATCGAAAAAAATCTCTATACTATTTTAGGACTCAAAGATATAGAAGATTTTGAAAATAAGACAAGTAAACTTGTTAATAAAAAAGTTTGGCAATCATTTGTTGACTGCTTTGCAAAAGAAATAGATTATGCAGCAACCGAAGGAGTTGTAAAAAACATCGTTTGTAACATTGCAAAGAGTGATCAAGGTAATGCTTTTACCAAAACTGAACATCTCATATTAAATGAAAAGCAAGATAATAAAAAGAGAGAAAAAGCGATTAGAAAAGCTATTAGTATTTTGAGAAAAATCAATCCAGAAAAAGCCTTTAATGAACTTTCAGTAATGAAAAAAGAAGCTGAAGATTTTTTACAAACCGATTTTTGTAAAGCACAGAGTAAATCACTTCAAGGATTTGCTCCCTCTGGTGGACAGCTCTTTGCGGAAACTCTGGAATATATAGAAACACTAGAAAGATTATCCGAAGTAAAAAAAGAAGGGCTAGTCAGAGATTTCTTGTTAAATCATGTTAGTTTATTGAATAAAAAGTATCCTAAATCACAAGGTAAAAGGGAAGATGCTATAACAATACTATCAAGTGATGAGTTGAAGAATTTTTACAATAAAGGTGTAGAAGAAGGAATATTACAACCAATGGCATCTTACAAAGGATGCAGAAACCTGTATGACAATATGAACCAGATAAAAAATGAATCCAAAAGTATAATTAAAAGAGAAGAACGGGAAGAAAATTTAAAGAAAATAGATAAGTCGATAATCAGCGCAATTAATGACATAAAAAAACATAGAGAAGCAATCCTTAACTGTAAAGACTTTCAAAATTCTTACATCAAAGAGAAAAAAGAACATCCATTTAGAGGCAACGCATGTCAAAAAATGATTGATATATATCAAGAGAGAATTGTTGGGTATCAGGAGAAAATTCGTCAAAACTTAAACCAAATAAAAGCGATATTAAAAAGTGCGCCGCAAGAAATGGATGATGTGGAAGAATTCGAGGGAATAATTGATGATATACATGAAGTAAAGCAGCGTGATGAAATTTTTGATTCAGCTTTAATTTGTTTATCGAACATACAGAATGAGCTAGATATTCAGCTGGAAAATCCTTCAACAGAACTCAGAGCTTCACACATTAACGTTAAAACTGAGCTAACTAGGTTACACGAACCAAATCTTTAGGGTAATGAAAGCACTTTAATTCAAGACAGCTCTTAGTCTGTGTTTTAATTTGGTTGTGTTTTATTAAAAAAACTTTAGATTCATTTTATAATCGATACTCAAATATAATGACTCAAACTTGGGATTTGTTGCAAACAGGGCAAAAGGAACGCTATAAAATTGCGTATACTAATGCTCGTATTATCGACCCGGAAACTAAACTTGATATAAAAGGTTCATTATTGACTGAAGGGGATAAAATTGTTGACTTTGGTGAATCATTATTTTCAACAAGTGGAGTTGATGAAACAATAGACTGTAAAGGGCTTGTTCTAATGCCAGGCCTTATTGACATTCACGTACATTTTCGTGAACCAGGCCAGGAACATAAAGAAACTATATATACAGGCAGCAAATCTGCAGCTGCGGGGGGAGTTACAACTGTAGTTTGTCAGCCAAACACTGTTCCAGCAATTGATAGCGTTATTTTGGCTAAATATTTGAAATATAGAGCACTTGAAACTTCACATGTAAACGTTGAATTTTACGCTGAAATCACCACTTCGGAAGAACACCTGACTGAAATGGCACTTTTAAAGGAAGCAGGTGCGGTTGGGTTCTACCGATGATGGCATGCCAGTTATGAACCCAATGATTATGAGACAGGCGCTGCTTTATTCAAGTATGCTGAATGTTCCTATTGCTCAACATGCAGAAGATTTAAATTTATCTGCTGGTGGCGCAATCAACGAAGGTAACATTTCTGAAGAATTAGGAGTAAAGGGGATCTTGAGTGCGTCAGAATCGGTTATGGTAAATCGTGATATACTGCTAATGAAGGATATGGAAAATGTGCACTACCATATTCTACATGTCTCTTCAAAAGTTTCACTTGATGCTATTAAACGTGCAAAAGATTTGGGATTGAATGTTACGTGCGAAGTAACCCCTTATCACTTCACTTTGACTGAAGATATAGTAAAACAACATGGGGCAATTGCAAAAATGAATCCGCCGCTTCGCACTGAAGAAGATCGTTTAGCTATGGTTGAAGGTTTGAAGACAGGTGTGATTGATTGCATTGCAACTGATCACGCTTCGCATGATCGTAGTTCTAAACATCTACCACTTGAAAATGCTGCATTTGGTATTGCTGGTCTTGAAACAATGCTGCCCCTTTCACTTGAACTCTATCACAGTGGGCAAATGGGTCTACTTGATGTGCTTGCAAAATTGACATATAAGCCTGCAGATATAATACACATACCACGTGGTCGTATACAAAAAAACCTTGCTGCAAACTTAATTTTAGTTGACCTCAATCATGAATGGGAAATTAAAACTGACAACTTTGCTAGTAAATCGAAGAATTCTCCTTTCGATGGTCGCAAAGTAAAAGGACACGTAGTACGTACTGTTGTGTCCGGCAAAACTATATACTCGCAGAAGAGTTAGTTGTCATATCTTATCTATTCCAATTTGTTATCACCAGAATGGGCTAAGTGCACCTAAATTTAAATTAAGAAATCTTACACTGTCTCCGAATAAACACATCCTCTTATCTTTCCCTAATCTGTAAAGTTATTTTGTCTATCAATCTGATTCCAAAACAGCAAAATTATTGTATAATGTTACTTTGAAGTTTTATTTTCAATGCACAAGTTTGCAATACTTTTTTCTATACTGCTTGCAATAGTTGCTTACTACCTAAACAATGAAATCATATTTGAAATAGCAAAGCTATTTAGTGATATCTTTATCAGCTTGCTCAAATGAATAAGCTTACCTCTGGTTTTTTTATCCATAGTTCCCACAATTTCCGGGCTCAAAGACTCAATTGAAATCAAAGTCTTGGTTAAGAAAACACTATTTTATACTCTGTTTACAACTATTATAGCTGCGTTTGTTGCATTATCGTTTTATTTGTTAATAGATCCAGCAAGAAAAAATTTCATAAGTAATACAATAGGGAGTATTCACAGCAATAACCACAGTTATTTTTCATATTTAAAATCACTCATTCCTTCTAATTTTGTGCAAGTTTTTCTTGAAAATAATATGATTGGTAGCATATTAATCGCTTTTTTGATGGGTAGAGCTATTGTTTCACTTTCAAAAGATGAGCAGGATATATTATATCAAGTATTCTCTGCACTTTTTGATACGCTACTTAAAATTGCTCAAGGGTTATTAAAATTTATCCCGCTTGCTATTTGGTCTTTTATTACTTGTTTTTTGCATGAATTAAAAGGCGGTAGTGAGTTCTACAATCTTTTATGGTATTTTGTTTACATAATGCCTGCAAATTTTGTGCAGGCATTTCTGATTTTACCGCTATTTATGTGGTATAAAGGCATATCACCAATTCAAACGCTGAAAGGGGTCATGCCAGCACTCACACTTGCGTTTTTTTCTAAATCATCCAGTGCAACATTGCGAACAACTATAGAATGTGTGCAGAACAAGCTAAAGGTGCCAAAGAAATTATCGTCTTTTATTTTACCAATATGCACAACAATTAACATGAATGCATGTGCTGCATTTATACTAATCACTGTAATGTTTGTTGCAGAAATGAACGGATACGTATTTTCCTTAAGCGAAATGTTGATATGGATTTTTTTAGCTACAGGGGCTGCAATTGGTAACGCTGGAGTGCCGATGGGGTGCTATTTTATGGCAACCAGTTATCTCATGTCGATGAATGTCCCTCTGCATATTATGGGACTGATTTTGCCTATTTATACAATCATCGATATGTTTGAAACTGCAATAAATGTGTGGTCTGATGTTTGTATCACTCAGATAATGATTAAAGAATGTAATAGTGAGACTTAAAAAATGATATTCGACGAAAATAACCTAATAATAAAAGAATTTAAAGAAGCAGAAGCAATTTTTCATGGGCATTTTGTTTTATGATACGGGCTGCATAGTGACACATACATACAGTGTGCGAAGATTTTTGAAAATCCAAGCAGAGCCATGAAAGTTTGCGCATTATTAGCAGATAAAATAAAAAAAGAATTAAATAGCTCCATAGATTTGATATTATCTCCTGCAATTGGTGGAATAATTGTGGGTTATGAGATTGGCAGGCTGCTTGGAATGAAGACTATGTTTTACGAGCGCGTTAATGGTAAGTTTGTATTACGCTGTGGATTTGAGATCAAAAAGGGTAAGAAAATATTGCTCATTGAAGATGTAATAACCACAGGTAAATCTTCACTTGAAGCAGTGGAATGTGCAGAAGGGGAAGGAGGTAAAGTTGTTGCTGAAGCTTCTTTGATAAAGAGAAATAGTGAAACGAAACTGCCTTTTCCTGTCATATCTTTGATTGAACTGAACATCAAAAACTACAGCGAGGAAGAACTTCCAAGTGAATCAAAACAATTACCCATAACACAACCTGGGAGTAGGGAATATTTAACAAAGTAATCCTATAATATCTTGGAAACACAGCATTTATACACAGCTTTAGTTATTTACTCCAAGTGTATTTTATGTATACTTATTACTAAATTAATTTTGAAATGATAGAAAATGAACGAATTTAAATCGATCCGAAATATAGCAATAATCGCACACGTTGACCACGGTAAAACTACTTCACTTGATAACATGCTAAAACAAAGTGGCACATTCCGCGAGAATCAAGAAGTTCAAGAACGAGTGATGGATAGTGGCGACCAAGAACGTGAGCGCGGGATTACAATACTTGCAAAATGCACTTCAATAATGTGGGGTGATGAAAAAATCAATATTATTGATACGCCAGGGCACGCAGACTATGGTGGAGAAGTAGAAAGGGTATTGTGCATGGCAGACGGCGTGTTGCTGCTGGTTGATGCTACAGAAGGTCCCATGCCACAAACAAAATTTGTGCTCTCAAAAGCACTAAAAGTAAATTTGAAGCCAATTGTGATAATCAATAAAGTCGATCGACCAGACGGCAAAATTGATGAAGTATTAAATGAAATATATGAGTTATTTTTTAACCTTGATGCAACCAACGAGCAGCTAGATTTTCCAGTGTTGTATGCTTCAGGTAGAAATGGCTGGTGTGCTAAGGAGCTTTCTGATGAAAGAAAAGATTTAAGCCCATTATTTTCAACGGTTATAGATTATATAAAACCTTCTGTTTATAATCAAAATGCACCTTTTGCTATGTTGGTCACTCTACTTGAGTCTGATAAGTTTCTTGGCAGAATATTGACAGGAAAGGTTTATCAGGGCATTGTAAAAGTCAATTCAGATTTTAAGGTGCTTGACCTCGATGGCAAAGTAATTGAACGAGGAAGATTAACTAAGTTGCTCTCATTTTCTGGCTTGAAACGCATTCCAGTAGAACAAGCTGTGGCAGGAGACATAATTGCAATTACAGGGCTTGAGGAAGCTTCAGTTTCAGACACTATAGCAGCACCAGAGGTTACAACTGCAGTAAGCTCAACTCCAGTTGATCCGCCGACAATGGCGATTACTCTGAGTGTTAATGATTCACCTTTTGCTGGGCAAAAAGGTACAAAGCTTACCTCAACTGCTATAAAGGATCGCTTATACGCGGATGCAGAAACAAATGTTGCAATTACTGTGACTTTAGCACCAAGCGGTGAAGCGTTTGAAGTAGGTGGACGTGGTGAGCTACAGCTTGCGGTGTTAATTGAAAATATGAGGAGAGAAGGTTTTGAACTTTCGGTGTCACGTCCTCGGGTGCTATTTAAGGAAGAAGATGGCAAAAAACTTGAACCTATAGAGGAAGTAGTAATTGATGTAGATGATGAATATAGTGGAATCATCATGGAAAAACTCAGCTTCCGTAAAGGTGAAATAACTGACATGAGACCTTCTGGTAATGGAAGGACAAGATTAACGTTTTTAGTGCCATCAAGAGGATTAATCGGTTATCAAGGAGAGTTTTGAACTGATTCTCGTGGTACACGCATAATTAACCGTTTATTTCACAGTTATGCTCCACATAGAGGTCCAATTTCTGGAAGGCGCAATGGAGTTTTAATTTCTACAGATAAGGGTGAGGCTGTGGCATATGAAATTTTCAATTTGCAAGACAGGGGAATTATGTTTATTGATAAGGTGTATTGATAAGGTGCCACATGATAAGGTATATTGTGGCATGGTTGTCAGCCAGCATAGCCGTGACAATGATTTGGAGATAAATGTGTTAAAGGGTAAGCAATTAACAAACGTAAGAGCTTCAGGTAGTGATGAAGCTATAAAGCTCACTCCACCAAAGATAATGACACTGGAGGATAGATAGCGTATATAGATGATGATGAATTGGTGGAAGTAACTCCAAAATCTATACGTTTACGCAAGAAATTCCTTGATCCAAATGAACGTAAGCGTGCAGGAAAGGCAAAAACTGAGGAGTGATCAGAGGTTCAACATTTGCGAAAAATAGTGTATAATTATTCGTCTCCTAATTGTATTTAATTATGGCCTTTTCGAAATTTCTCGATCCAAAAAACAATTTCGCGTTCAAGAGAATATTTGGCACTGAGAAAAATAAAGATATTCTCATTCACTTTCTCAATGATATATTGGACTTCGCTGGCAAAGATGAAATAAAAGAAATAGAATTTCTCAGCACTATCATGGATGCTGAGATTGCCTCTGAAAAACAAAGTATTGTTGATGTTTACTGTACTGATTCTGCTGGAACCCAGCTAATTATTGAAATGGTGTGACTTGAAAGTCTTCGGTCATATTGTTTAAAAGGAGAGGAATTCCTTCAGAAAGAAACTAAAAGAGTTCTAAAACTTATTAAACCAGATGTCTTGCCATCTGAGTCTACGCATCAGTGCGAATCAGGTAACCGGTTGGTGCCAAGCGATGCGGACAATGAACCTCCTCTTGAAAAAGAAGATGCTCAATCGTGAAAGGAGCATAAACTACCAAGCATCATGTGGTTGGAGAGCTAGGCTTAGTGGTATGGTGAACGTAAGTGAAGCTCCATAAGTATCGTAACGATTAAAGAGCTAAAGATGCTGATAAGCTCCGACCAAAAGGTAATGTGACATTTTTCATTTCTGGATGTACGCAAATCACCGGTATAGAGAAGTCACCTAACCCACTGTTGTATGACAGAAGGAACAGGGTAAGCCTGTATTTCCGCCTATATGGCAAGCAAACCGCAAGGAACGCTGATGAAAATGGAGGTAAAGGATGATGGAGAAAGCGAATGCCATTTTGTAACGAAATGTATAGAATTTGTAACATTAATTCGCGTGAAAACGAGCAGATTTCCATTTGGTCCCTCGTGACAAGAAACTTTGTTAACCACTTGAGGTAGAGAAGCAGATGACCTTACCCACAAAAATGATGAAGAAATTAGGAATATTTTTTACAAAAAGGACAATACTAACAAAAGAACTTTATTCTATTTAGAATATAAAGTTACAATAAATTTTCCTGTCATCTCCAAATAAATTACATTAACTTAGTATTGTATATTGTTAATAACTTAAATAATACAACCATTTTCAGCAACAAAAACCAAAGGTCTTGAGATACAAGATATTTGTATGTTTACTATGATAGTTCCTTTTTTAGGAAAGTTTTTAATTTCATCCCTAACAATAAACAACTTTAGGTTTAAATTTATGAAATCAGTTGTTATATACATCAGCAAATATGAATTTAACTGGTGTTATGGACTTAAATAAATTTACCGAAAAAGCAAAAAGTCTAATTCAAAGTGCTCAAATGAAAGCGTTGGGAGCTGGGCATCAGATTTTCATGCCTGAGCATTTACTAAAAGTGATGCTTGAAGATGAATCAGGTTTAGTTCAGGATTTGATAAACGCTTGTGGTGGAAATGTGCAGAGTATTTCCGATGCTGTGGATAGTGCAATAAAAAAGTTGCCAGTAATTGAAGGTCCAGGAAGTGGTGGCCTTCAACTTTCAAGAGAAATAGCAAAAGTTTTTGAAGATTCAATTGGTATTGCAAAGAGAAATAAAGATTCATTTGTTGCTGTCGAGCGTTTACTGCAGGGCTTCACTGCACAAAAAGATGATACTGTAGGCAAAATTTTGGCAGAGAATGGTGTGACTCCACAAAGGCTGAACTCACTCAGTTGTTGCAGAAATGAGAAAGGGCAGCAGTGCGGACTCGCCAAACAGTGAGGAAAAATTAAACGCAGCAAAGAAATATACAGGAGATGTTACAGAGCTTGCTATGCAAGGAAAGCTTGATCCTGTAATTGGTCGTGATGAAGAGATCAGAAGAACTATGCAGGTATCACTGAGGCGGACAAAAAATAATCCAGTGCTGATCGGTGAACCTGGTGTTGGAAAAACTGCAATAATTGAGGGGCTTGCAAATAGAATTGTTGCAAACGATGTACCACTTGGTTTGCATGATGCGAAGGTCTTAGCTTTGGATCTTGGAGCACTAATTGCTGGCACTAAGTTTAGAGGAGAGTTTGAGGAAAGGTTAAAAGCAGTGATTAATGAGATTTCGAGAGCGGAGGGAAAAATTATATTATCCATTGATGAATTGCACACTTTAGTTGGAGCAGGAGCAACAAGTGGTGCAATGGATGCCTCGAATCTGCTGAAGCCTGCTCTTGCGCGTGGAGAAATTCGCTGTATAGGAGCCACAACTTTAGATGAATATCGTGAACATATAGAAAAAGATCCTGCACTTGCAAGGCGTTTTCAGCCTGTGTTCATCTCTCAACCAACTGAAACTGATACCATGTCAATACTGAGGGCTTTGAAGGAAAGATATGAGGTGCATCATGGTATAAGAATTACAAATGGTGCAATAATTGCTGCTGCAACGTTGTCCAATAGATATATAACAGATAGGTTTTTACCTGATAAAGCAATTGATTTGATTGATGAACGCAGCAAGCAGGGTGAGAATTGAAATGGATAGCAAGCCTGAAGTTATTGATGAACTTGAGAGAAAAGTTATACAGCTAAAGATTGAAGCAGAGGCTTTAAAAAAAGAAAGTGATGAAAATTCTAAACAGCGTTTAAAAAAGATAAATGAAGAGATCGGAAACCTAAACAGTAAATTTGCTGACTTGAACAGCAAATGGCAGATGGAAAAGAATAAAATAGCTAGAATACAAGAAACAGCCGAAAAATTAGATAACGCTAGAAAAGAGTTGGAATTAGTTCAGCGTAGTGGGAATTTGGGAAGAGCAGGAGAGCTGATGTATGGTGTGATCCCTCAGCTTGAGAATGAATTAAAAAATCAGGAAAAGGTTACTGATAGTTTCTTAAAGAAAGAAGTGACTGGAGATGATATTGCAAACATTGTTTCAAAGTGGACAGGAATTCCAGTTGATAACATGATGCACAGCGAAAAGGAAAAACTTCTTAACATGGAAAATGAAATAGGAAAAAGAGTAAGAGGGCAAAAAGGCGCGATAGAAGCAATAAGTAATGCAGTTAGGTGCTCTCGCTCTGGTGTGCAAGATACTAATCGACCTTTCGGTTCATTTTTATTCTTAGGCCCAACCGGGGTTGGTAAAACGGAACTGGCAAAAGCCCTTGCTGAATTTCTATTTGACGATCAATCAGCGCTTTTGCGTTTTGATATGTCAGAATATATGGAAAAACATTCTGTTTCAAAGCTAATTGGCGCGCCTCCAGGGTATGTTGGCTATGAGCACGGTGGCAGATTAACCGAAGCAGTAAGAAGAAGGCCATATCAGGTTATTCTGTTTGATGAAATAGAGAAGGCAAATCCAGATATATTTAATCTATTGCTGCAAATCTTGGATGAGGGTAGACTCACTGATAGTCATGGCAAATTAATTGATTTTCGCAACACCATACTGATTTTAACTTCTAACCTTGGCACTGAGATAATGCTAAAAGGGAATGTTGATTCTGTAAGAAATGAAGTTGTGCAAATAGTTAAATCAACATGTCGTCAAGAATTTTTAAACAGACTGGATGAAATTATTATATTTCACAGTTTAACCAGAAATGACATCTATAAAATTATAGATGTTCAATTTTCTTATTTACAAAAAACACTTGCTAAGCGTAAACTTAGTGTAAGTTTGTCACAGGAAGCTAAAGAACTAATAGCACAAACTGGCTATGACCCTGAATATGGAGCAAGGCTCTTAAAAAGGGTTATACAAGAGTGTATTCAAAATAATTTAGCTAAATTAGTTTTATCAGGGGAAGTAGTAGAAAATTATGAGCTAATAGTGTACGCTCTTGATAATGAAATCTTAGTTAAAAAGGTTTAAGTTCACTGTGTATTTTTGTTAAAAAAAATGTGTATAGATCATAATGTTGACACTGAGTCTTTATTTAAGTTAGCTGATCAAGAAAATCAGCAAGATAAAGAAAAAATTAAAAAATTTATTAAGTATTTTTATAGTTTTGTTTATAAAAGCGACCTAAAAGCCAACGATAAGTTTTTGCTATATATTGTAAACGATGCTTACAATTTCGTTTCTCAAAAAGAGAGAGATACAAATAAGTTAGTAGTAAGTAATATAGATGATATACCAGGAATAGAAGGCGATTTTACCACGATTAAGATAACAAACGATGATATGTCATTTTTGGTTGACTCCGTTATTGCAACTATCAAGTCGCACGATTTAACCATATGCTATTACAGCAACAGCATAATTAACATTGAAAGAAAAGATGGCCTAATAGACGAGATTTACCCTTTGGAAGAAAGCAATGGAATCAAAGAGTCAGTTATATATCTAATTATCAAAGGTATAAGTGACAGTTTTGTTGATACATTAAAAAAATCTCCACAAAAAAAGCTGGAAGCAGTTAATCGCGTTGTGAAAGATTGGCACTTAATGCTTAAGAAACTTGATGCGGCAAGTCTTTCTGTCTTCCCAGTACTTGATACTGGGATCCAGGAAAAGGACACGTGGATTCCAGTGTCACGCACTGGAATGACACCAGACTTCGATCAAGAGCAAAAAGATTTTCTAGTTTGGTTAAAGAATAATAATTTTGTATTTCTAGGTTATCAAGAATATATTGCTGGTAAAGATGAAAAACTCGTCTGTGATGGCAAAAAGGACCTTGGCCTGATGAGAGTAGGTCAAAGTACGTTGATTCCTTCTGCAAACCTTGATTTCCTATACATATTAAGATCAGATCTAATCTCAATAGTCCATCGGCGTACATACATGAATTGTATAGGAGTAAAAGAATTTGATGACCAGGGTAATGTAGTAAAGGAACGGCGTTTTTTCGGGCTATTTACTTCTGTAGCGGAGGTCCAAGATATTCGAACTATTCCAATAATAAAAGATAAAGTTAAAGTTATAGAAAAAAATGCAGGATTTGTAACCGGGGGCCACAACAATAAAGCTTTGATTTCTATTTTGCAAGTGTTCTCTTGTGATGAATTATTCCAATCAAATGAAGACGAATTATTTAAAATTTGCATTTCAATCATGTCTCTTGCGATTAGGCCAAGGGTCAGATTATTTTTAAGAAGAGTCGGGGATTTTATTAGTTGCATAGTACTGATACCGATGCGTTATGCTAGCGCTAGGCTAATGTTCAAGATACGTGACATATTGAAGGATGAGACAAGTGCAGGAAGTTCAGATGTTTATAATAATCACATTATCAATGAATATGATTTGATCAAATTGCATGTAGTGCTAAAGACCAAAAATGCTAGCGTTCTTGATGATGAAGTTTTGCGTATCGAAAACAAATTAAGAAACATTACAGAAAAGTGGGAAGATCGTTTTATAGACAATTTATACAATACTTTTAGCACTGTTGAGGATATATTCATCCGTTATTGCAAGGCATTTCCAATAAGCTATCAAGAGAGTTTCGAACCTCATGACGCATATTACGATATGAAAAAATTGGAGATAGTGAGGAAGAAAGGAGTTAGCGAGGTCGATTCAAGACTTACTCGTGATAATCTTAATTATCAATTAAATGTTTATACTCTAAACAATGGAGGCCTTGAATTATCGAAGATATTAAGGATCACTAAGAATTTGGGAGCTAAAATTCTATCTCATAATAGCTATTACATAGAAATTAACGGTGGAATATGAATACACCATTTTGTGTTGTCAAGAGTCGATGAATTAATAGACAACATTACTCCAAAAGAGCAATTTGAAATAACACTTGCGAAAGTGTTTAGCAAGGAAATTAAAAATGACTATTTCAATAGTTTGATCATTATTGCTGGGCTCAAGGAAGGAAGTGCTTCTGATTAGAGCACTAAGTGCCTATCTAAAGCACACGTCATTTAACTACAACCCAGAATATATCCAAAAGGTAGTCTCAGAGTATCCAAAAGTAGTAAAGTATTTGATACAACTATTTTATGCAAGATTTGATCCTAACATAGACATTGATAGAGCAGAAACTACGGACATTGTCAGAGAAAAAATTGAGGAACTTCTAAAAAAAATCAGCAATGTTTCACATGATTACGTTTTGCGCTCGATATTTAACTTGATAATGGCTATTTTAGGGACCAGTTATTATCAAGACGATAAACCATATTTATCTACAAAATTTGACTCAAGTAAAATAAATGGTTTGCCTGATCCTCGTCCGTATCGCGAATTGTATATTTATTCAAACCCTTTTGAGGGAATACATCTAAGAGGAGGGAAATTAGCCCGTGGTGGCTTAAGGTGGTCGGATAGGACGGAAGATTTTCGCACTGAAGTTTTGGGGCTCATGAAAACTCAGATGACAAAAAATGCGGTTATTGTCCCTGTTGGTGCAAAGGGTGGATTTGTAATAAAGCAAGCTTATAAAGATAAGAATATTTTAAGTAGTGTTGCTGCGATATTATCGTCGATAATTGAGGAATAATCGATTATCTCAATTCTTACACGTTCCTATGGAATATATAATCCACGAATCTTCGATTATGCTCATGATGAAACGGAATAATGAATGATCCCAGACTTGTACACAAAATAAACCAAGATATGCTTCCATTTATCGTTACGATATATCGATAATTATCGTTACGATAGTGTAAGAATATTTTGATTTATTTTGTTTAAAAGAACAAGATGATCCATTATCCCGTTTCATTTCGTGCACAGTCGAAGATCTACGCGTTAAAAGTTCCATGAAAACCTGTCAAAATTAAGATAATCGATTATTTCTGAATTTCGACGATAATATCGCGGCAACACTAATTTTAAGAGAGAAAAGTGTTGAGTGCTATAAGAGTTTTATTATAGGAAAGCTTGATATTACTGATAACGTGGTTGATGGTGAAATAATTACACCAGAGAATGTGATTAGGTATGATGAAGACGATCCATACTTGGTAGTTGCAGCAGATAAAGGCACTGCTTCATTTTCTGATTATGCCAACCAGATAGCCTCTGAATACAATTTTTGGCTTGGCGATGCATTTGCATCTGGTGGATCAGCAGGTTATGATCACAAAAAAATGGGTATTACAGCCAGAGGTGCATGGATTGCAGCACAGAGGCATTTTTGGAAAATGAATAAGGATATTTACCAGGATGCAACTGTTATTGGAATTGGGGATATGGCTGGTGACTTATTTGGAAATGTTATGCTGCTTTCAAAAAATATACATTTAATCGGCGCATTTAACCATATGCATATTTTTGTTGACCCAAACCCTGATGCAAAAAAGAGTTTCACAGAGCGTAAACGTCTCTTTGAGTTACCATTTTCAACTTGGATGGATTATAATAAAGATTTGATTTCTAAGGGTGGAGGAGTATTTGAGCGTAGCAGTAAGCAAGTAAACATTTCTCAAGAAATAAAAAAGTGCTTTGATATAACAGAAGATATGCTACCTCCAAGTGATTTGATTAGATATCTATTGAAAGCAAAAGTGGACTTCATATGGAGTGGAGGAATCGGCACATTTGTTAAGGCAAAGAGTGAAAATCATAGCATGGTCGGTGACAAAGCAAACGATGAGTTAAGAGTGAATGGTAAAGATAGAGCTTCTATGTTTATAGAGGGTGGAAATCTTGGTTGTACACAGTTTGGAATATGCTGAAAAAGGTGGATATATCAATGCAGACTTTGTTGATAATTCAGCCGCAGTGATATGTTCGGACCTGGAAGTTAACATTGAGATTGCATTTGCCTCAGTTATGAAAGCAGGGGGTATTTCTTTAGAAAAAAGGAATGAAATACTGGGAAGTATGGTGGATGAAGTTGCATCCAAAGTGCTTGAGAACCACAACAAAATTGAAACAAAAGCATTACTTCTTGAGTGTTTGCAAGCTAAAGAGAGATTGGAGCAGCACCACAGGTTACTGCTCAGTTTAGAAAAATCTGGGCTGTTAAACCGAAGCGTAGAATTTCTTCCAACTGAAGAAGAGATAGCAAGGATGTTAACTGGTGCAGAAGGTTTCAGTTCTCCTCAACTCTCTGTTCTAATGTCTTATGCTAGAACAGCAATAAAAAATGAAATTAAACATTCCGATCTGTCTGCAAAAGATCTTATATCTCATGACTACTTGCTAGGTTATTTTCCTAAAAAGATGGTAACAAAGTTTAAGGATTCCATATTAAAACACCAACTTCGTAGAGAAATTATCTCTACTTGCATTGCAAATGATGTAGTGAATAGGCTGTATATTCATCAATAATTTGGCTGAGAACACTGGAATTAAGATACAAGAAGCGGTTACCATATATATTGTTGTTAACCACCTGTATGATTTAAACAGCCTGTGGCAGAAAATTGATGAATTGGATGGAAAAAATTGATGTTAACTCATACTTACAAATAGTGAGGAACGTGCAGAAATTTATTGGCAGAGTATCATTTTGGCTAGTGAAAGATCTTGGCAAGCTTAGCTTTGTAGAATTGGATGATGTTACAAAATTTAAAGATGCAATTGAAACTTTAGGCCAGAACTTAACTGATGTTTTAGATGAACACCTATTAAAGATCTATAGCCATGGATCAACTTCTTTAGTAGAACTTAATAGAAATAAAGATCTAGCAAAAAAAGTTGCTGATCTATGCGTTCTTGCTTATGCACTGGACATTATATCTGTTGCTGAACAGACATCTTTGTCCATTCTTGATGCTGGTAAAATATACTTTGAGTTAAAGTCGCTGTTAAGATTCGATCTGATTAGAACAATTGCCATCAAGATGAAAAGCCGCTCTTCTTATTGGGATCGCAGCTTAGTTAATGATTTATTGGACGATTTAAGCAATTACCATCACAAGCTAGCTGTTAAAGTCATAAAAGCTACTGATAACCCCGAAGATAAGGTTCAAACCTGGGCTTGTAATGACTACATGGACTACATAGAACGTTATAATAGTTTTTTAGATGAGATGGTTGCTTCTAAACTTGATTTAAGCAAATTAATATTTATAATCAGAAGGATTAAAGTACTTGCTTCATAGAAAAATGTTCAATATAGGTCTTTCAGAAATTTTAGTTGTAGCTTTAGTGAGCATAATTGTTCTTGATAAAAATAAGGTACCTGTATTTATTGATTTTATTGAGACTATATATAGGTATTTTACAATTGTGAGGTTAAAAGCCAGAAGGTTATTGAAGGATGCCGAAATTGAAGACTTATATAAAGAGTGTAATACTGAGAAAGTAAATTACATAGTTGATAAGAATGGTAAGCTTTATCCTACTTACGATATAGATAATACATCTAAAGATAATGACAGCGAAGATTCTGGTAGTAGATGATGTACTATCTAATGTCAAGCTTTTAGAAGCTCGACTAAAAGCAGAGTACTATACGGTTATCCTAGCTCATGATGGTGAAGAAGCTATAGATTTAGTAGCAAAGCAGCAGCCTGATATTATATTACTTGATATCATGATGCCAAAGATGAATGGCTTTGAAGTTTGTAAGGAGCTAAAGAGTGATCCCTTGACAACCCATATTCCAATAATTATGGTAACTGCGCTGCATGATACTCATGATAGAGTGCAAGGTATTAATGCTGGCGCGGATGATTTTCTGACTGAACCAATAAACGAAACTGCTTCATCTGCACGAATTAAGTCTCTCACACGCTTAAAGATGATTATCGATGAATTGCGTTTGAGAGGAGAAACTAACGCTGAGATTGGTGGAGTCGCAGGAAACAGGGATATGGATTATTCCAATCAGATTTTTGCTGTTAACATACTTGTTATAGATGAGGATGTTCATCAAGCAGAGCAGATATATAATATATTGAAGCAACGCTTTAGGTCAATTAAAATACTGAGTGATCCAATGGAAGCATTGAAGGTTGGTATTGAGAATGGTTACGACCTGATCATTTCTGATATGCAATTTTCAAAACCTGACGGCTTGCGTTTGTGTTCTGAGTTTCGTAGTAAAGTGGAAACACGTTATACACCAATTCTGATTCTTTCTGAGGATTATGATAAAAACAATTTAGTAAAAGCACTTGATGTAGGTGCTAATGATTATTTAACAGTACCTTTGGATGAGGGTGAGCTAATAGCAAGGGTTAATCCGCAAGTAAAACGCAAAAGATATCAAGATGCCTTGAGAATGAATTTATTCAATAATGCGGAAATGTCTATAAAGGACCCATTAACTAACTGTTATAATAGAAGATATTTTGATGCACACTTGAGAAACATTGTTAAGGACTCTGTGGGAAAGGATAGAAGGTTGTCTCTTATGATACTTGATATAGACTATTTTAAGATAGTGAATGACAGTTTTGGGCATAGTGCTGGAGATGAACTTTTAAAGCAAATACAGAAAAGAATTTCTGAAAATATCCGAGTGACAGATTTACTAGCTTGGTTTGGTGGTGAGGAGTTTGTTGTTGTAATGCCAGATACCAATGTATCAGATGCGTATACTATGGCGGAGAGAATACGAAAAATTATTGCTAAAGAACCTTTTGTACTTGCGGATAAAAATACAACCCATAATGTAACTGTGAGCATTGGGATTGCAGAAATGCAAGGATCTGACTTTGATGATATTAAAAAATTTATAGTACGTGCCGACAAATATTTATAAAGCAAAAAACAATGGTAGAAATAGAGTGGTTACTGGCTCTAGCTAAAGTGGCTTGAGTTTACCGACAACCGTCATTCCGCTACTCGTTAGCGGAATCTATGCTGAGATACCGCGAATGAATCGCGGTATGACGTGTTGCTTGGGTTAGCTATAGATTTCTGAAATGATTTCAAAAAAATGATAACTAAGATTAAAGCGACAACATGAGGTTTCTCAGCTCTGGAAATTTCACGTTTAACTGCAAAAATAGATACTTATTTAAAAAATATCCTGTGACTTTCAGTGCTAACTGAAATTCTTGGAATGAGTAGCTGTTTTGTAGGGTATTATTGTATACATCATGCAACATTTGTAGAAAAGGTAGGAGTTTATCTGCATAATAATCTCCTACTTTTTTTGACACTGCTCTACCAGTTTTTGGAGAAATAAATTGCAGATTTTCCTTAACACCTGTTACAGCGCATTTGGATAAGTCTAACTTGAATCCCAATTGCGTGAGAAGCAGAAGCTCTGAGTTAAGATAATGGCTTTGCCAAGACTGATTGTTGTGTTTAATTACATCGATGAAATATCGAAAATTGTCATACAGCATGGCACAGAGTTCTCTTTCTGGAAGCACTTTTTCTAAAATAGAGGAGAAAGAAACAATAGTAATGCTTTTTAACCTATCTTGAAAAAAATGATGGAATGGAGATTCGATTAATTCGCACTTTAAAAAACCTAGATTTTCAGGTAACCTAGCACTCCATTCTGCATGTAATAGATTACTTATCTGAAACTTATAATTGCTATTGTTTGTTAGCTTAGTTAATCCCCTGCGCTTTCCATGATTTTTTGTAAACAGAGAGAGAATTAAGTTTTTATCGCCGTATTTTTTAGCAGCTATAATGATGCCTTCATCTTTTCATCTCATTTAAAGTATATTGACCGTATGATATTAAAGGATAGTACACCAGAACTTGTAATCCATAAAATCACTTACTCCGTTACTATTCCAAAGTTTCAAGGCTATGAGAGAGTAAGGTATTGGCTGACACCCTTCTTCCTGAGCCTTCATGCTGAGCTTTTGGTTTTTGGTTTGCTAAATAATTGTTTGAATGAATTTAGTAACCATTACTTTTCCTTATCTGAAATTTTGGATAATTAAGCTTCTAATTCTTCTATTGTCGGTAAAGCTGGTTTTATGTTCTCTGGTAGATTTTCAGTTATTCGACATTCCGCTAATCCTATTGGTTCATTTATGTCTCTGAAAGTCTATTTAGCAAGTACATCGTCTTTAGATTTACTTAAGATTAACCCTATAGAAGGTTGATCTGTCGAGTGCTTCAGTGAATCATCAACTGCAGAGAGATAAAAATTCATTTTACCAGCATATTCCGACTTAAAATCCTTATCTTTTGGTTCAATCACTACGAAGCAACGTAACTTTGAATGATAGAATAATAAATCAATATGAAAGTCTTTATTACCAACATCTAAATGGAATTGTCTACCAACAAATGCAAATCCTTCACCGAGTTCTAACAGAAATTTTTCCATATGCCCTACGAGTCCTTTTTCTACTTCTCTTTCATGAGCATCCTTACCTATACTTAAAAAATCAAAAATATACGGATCTTTGAATGTGTAATGTGACGTCCTGGATGGAGCAAATCGTATTTTCTTTATTTATAATATGAAATTTTATTCAATTTAATTCGCTTATTATAATTCAATTTCACTCTTTCTGTTTCAGGTAAACCAAACTATTCCATCTCAAAACTCTACTGTTACTCTTCCCAGTACGTCACTGAGAAAAAATTCTTAATAAAAACTATCACGCCGACTATTCCAATATCATATGAGCACATGATCAAACAAACTGTGAAAATGATAATAACCAACGTGATTATAGTTGTCTAAAACCCTTGACACATGGTTAGGGGAAAATAAGGTAGCGTATATAGGGTCAGTTTATTCTACACAACTATCTCTGCAAATTATAATTACTTCACAATAATTAAAATTTTACTTACTGTTTCAGGTTCGAAGGCTGTTCGAAGGAGGTCCTCTGTGGTACGTCCTGTCAATGGAGATCAAAATCCAAGTACGTGGATTGAAGAAGAATTGAATCTTTTATGAATATGTGGTACTCGCGGTAGTTTGATTATATATGGTTCAAATTCCGCAGGTGCCCGTATTCTTAATCGATGCATACAGCAATTACAAACATCCAGACGATAATCCTCCAGACAATAATACAACTCGTGTTATGTCCACATTACGCTCTTATCACGATCGAAATTGAAATTTGGAATAATTCTACACTGAGTGATTGCAAAATTCACTTGAAATCTTCAATTTTCCACTGATCCATCAAAGTTGAGTAGTTCTATATATATATATGTATATATATATATAGGTCATCAATACGAGTCTGATTTATTATCTTAACTTCACGAATATAACTTTACACAAAAAAAAATACTTTGTTCTTCGAATATCAATCAATTTTCGGAACGATTGGATAGTATGGATAGGAGATAGTATCAAGGTAGGTTGTCGAACTTCAAGAAAAACTCTTCTTTTTCACTTTCACTTATACCTAACTGACACTTTTATTTCTAAAACAAACTTTCAACACTGAGATTCAATCTGTTCAATTAAATGGAACAATTCTCCATGGATTTACTTGGTAATTTTATTTAAGTGTGTTAATTATTATTTTATTTAGTTTCAACGGGAACTTGTTACTTATTATTTCTTTTTCTCATTCACGATTTCTTTGTAGGAAATTATTTGGGACTGTATGAATGTATAAAACTCGTTACAAAGGGAAGTATATTGAAAACGTCTTTGCGAGTCGAAGATCGCGGCGTAACTTGTGCTCGTTGAAACATGCTGCGACAACGAAACGTACTTCTGCTATAGAGTGCGTCTCGGTGCGACTTATTCTTCTTCTCTCCCCACTCGCAAGCTTCATGCAAGAGTTTCGGAGATCATGTATTTCCCACGTGATTTCTCAAGAAGAGCATCTTATCTAGTAGTCTAAACATCCTTTCTCTTCGATTCTCTTTTATGCTTCTTCTTATTCGAATTCCACTTGTGCAATGAATTTTGATAGTCATAATTATTATATGATTATATCTTATTATAATTCGAATGTACATATAGTAGTATGGTTTTTCCTTATATTATAATTCTATGCAATATTTCGAGCTTATGGAAGGGAATTTCCAATACTGATTATTGACTCTATAAGTTTCGTATAACTCATTTTTCAATAATTCGAAACAATAATCTGTCGATTCAAATAAACGTGTTCAACAATCAATTTGTTTAATTTATTTCGAAGAATATTCCATTCTGTCATATACTACCTTCAAACGTTATTCCTAGGTTCCACTCAATCCTTTTCCCACATTCTGCCTGCATATGTCTTCGAATTTTCCAGACGATGGAGACCACGTTTCTTTTCGTACTTGAAATTTATGCCAAGAACAGATGTGCTTGTTTTTTCATTCTACTTCATGTATAAGAGTTTCTAATATAATCATTCTATTGTGAATTGGCTCGTGAGAAATTCAGAAATGAAGAAATTTGACGAATTGATATAGAGTCTTGTCTCTTTGAAAGGAGGCCCGTGCCATAAGAAAAGGTGCTTTTATGGTTTTATGGCTTTATGGCTTTATGGCTACCTGTCATAAACTTCATATACAGGGCGTCCCATTTGAATCAGGACAGCTGAATAACTCTTCAGGGCATGGAGGGGGAAAAAAATTGTTCAGATGAAAGTTGTAGGGTTCGAAGGGGGCCATAAGATGGTGACCTTGAATTTGACCTTGAGGTCAATTTTGAGCATAATTGAGGTCAAAGTATGTTTTTTTCAAATGGAAAACCTTACGTTCGACCTCAGAAATGGAAAGAGCGGAAAATTTCACGTCCGAATATGTTAACATATCAGGTCATTTAGAGGTCATTTGAAGGTCAAAAAACCATTTTCTATGGATTTTCACGGAAAAGCCTCAAACGAGTTGTTCCTCTGACCAAAGTTATTGAAGTTGAAGTGAAACCCCACGTTTCGACCTCGAATTGAAAGTAAACAGAACTAACCTTCAGAGTTTATTCTTCATATCAGTACGGAAACCATCATTAAGAAGTTTTCATCGTTTACGGTGTGAGTGTGGGTTCAAAATGGTTTATTCACCTAACGAATGTGTTGATATATTAATGATCTTAGGTGATTGTCGCGGAGTGTATCAAAGAGCGTCACGATTGTACAGAGAGCGGTTTGAAGATCGGCAGCATCATCCTTCTCCAGAAGTCATTCGCCAAGTTGACAGAAATTGTTGACAAGGAAGAATTGGTCAACGCCGAAACAATCAAGGTTTCAACTTTAACGACCCTCGATGCGTTGCTGTTTTAGCAATAATACACATGAAGCCTCATGTTAGTTTACGTGATATTGAACGCGATTTGGGTATTCCACGCAGTACGGCACACAGAATTCTACAAGCTGCTCAATATCATCCATACCACATCACACTGACCCAAGAATTATCTCAACAAGATATGCAGAATCGGGTTAACTTTTGCCATTGGGCTTTACAGAGGTTGAACGAAGCGCCCGATTTCTTTCGATATGTTCTTTTCAGTGATGAATCAACGTTTCAAAGTACTGGCTTGTTAAATCGTCACAATAGCCACTATTGGTCAGCGCAAATCCCGCACTGGACTCAACAAGTTGATCATCAGCATCGGTGGAGTATAAATATTTGGTGTGGAATTCTAGACAATCAAGTTATGAGGCCGTATTTTTTTGATGGAACTGTTAACGGTCCTAATTATGTACAGTTCTTACAGAATTAATTACCAATTATCATGGAAGATGTGACATTAGCAACTAGGCAAAGGATGTAGTATCAGCAAGACGGTGCACCACCACACTTTGCTCGATGTGTGAGGGATTATCTAAATATCCTTTTCCCCAATCGTTGGATTGGTCGAGGTGGATTTGTACTGTGGCCGGCAAGATCTCCTGATTTGACCCCTCTAGATTTTTATTTGTGGGGTTACGTAAAAAATGCCGTTTATACCAACCGAACAACAACACCTGTGGATCTACAACAACGCATCAGATACGCAATTGCGAATATTCGTGCAGAAGTTTTTCAGTCTGTTCTTGGAAACTTTCGACGCCGGCCGGAGTTATGTATTGAAGTAAATGGCGGTCAATTCGAACATATCCTGCAATGAGTGTGCCTTACCCGTCAACGGTTTTGTGCCATCTGTAATTATAAAACCACGAACTGGAAAAATAAATAATTTTTAATTATTGTTTCAAATTTGGCATTCATTATCGTTCTCAAGGTCGAAACGTGGGGGTTCACTTCAACTTTGATAAATTTGGTCAGAGAAACAACTCGTTTGAGGCTTTTCCGTGAGAATCCATAGAAAATGGTCTTTTGACCTTCAAATGACCTCTAAATGACCTGATATGTTAACATATTCGGACGTGAAATTTTCCGCTCTTTCCATTTCTGAGGTCGAACGTAGGGTTTTCTATTTGAAAAAACATACTTTGACCATCAATTATGCTCAAAATTGACCTCAAGGTCAAATTCAAGGTCACCATCTTATGGGCCCCTTCGAACCCCACAACTTTTCTGCGAACAATTTTTCTCCCCCTCCATTCCCTGAAGAGTTATTCAGCTGTGCTGTTTCAAATGGGACGCCCTGTATACATAGTATCCAAACAGGTGTGGCGCGTGTCAGTCACACTTATTCCATTCATTAAGAGATTCATTCATTTTCTGTCTCACATAATATATTGCGAATAACCATTATTATTCATGACATGTCATTATTTGCTTATATAATTGATACAATCTCATTCTATTACTTAGTATATTCCATTATAATTTAACTGTATGAATCAATTATTCAAATGGCACAAATCAATGGAATCAAGTTATCTCACAAATGTTACATAACAATAATCGTACATTTGACATATTGTCATATAGTTAATTACTATTTAGATTATTCAAATAATTTATTGAGCATATTATTCCATTTGAGTAATTGAATAATCCCTCCGATTTGAACTATCTATCGAAGTAGAATCTATTTAAAGGTAGGTAACATTTGTTTAAACATTTCAGTAGTATGAGTCAATGTTTAAACAATTGTCAGACATTATTTTGAGTCGAGAAGGGTTACTTGTGTAATCAATGTCGAATGTAAATTAATCATTCAGTCCATCATTCAACGATTATTCCCTCGGTCAATAATCTCTACTGTTCACTACTCATTGTTTCAACAATTCCAAGTGGTTAAGGTCAACCATTGTCAGACATTTTGATTTTACATGATGATGTTATTGTTTGAACAATGTTAGTCATCTCCCATACCCATTCATCTCACAGAAATGAAAGATTTATTATTCTTATGTGTTCTCACATGTGTATGTAAGAATTAGTCGAATAAATTCCATAATTTCATTGAAAATGTATAAAAAGATGACTGTTATATGTGTTGAGCAGTCATCACGAATCGATAGTGAAAAATAATTATGGAGAATATTGAATAATAGTTTTCTTATGAATACTTATTCTTCATGGAAAAATTTATAGAACAATAATTATAATTCCTTTATGGGAAATTTATATTTCATGTGGGAAAACGATCGTCATGATAAAATTTCGAAAATTTTCCATGGCGGGACGTTACACTTTACGTTTACTCCATCTTCATTGCGCAATAAATTTTCAAGCAGAACCTTAAGTGAGCAAGGCGATTTAGTCTCATCTATTCCTAAAAATTCACTAGCACTACTTAGGCTGAAATAGTTGTATGACTTCCCGTCAATGTTTAAAGTCGTTTTTGCATTTGAAGAATTGTTCATCCTATCACACTATATTAGTTAAAATTGGAATTACTACCGTTACTTTTTTGTTGTTGACCTTGCCGCTCATACATAGTTTCAAAATCTATAGGATCTAGCATCAGTGGGGGAAATCCACCACTACTTGTAACTCTTGCAATTATTTCTCTTGCAAAAGGGAAAAGAGAAGTAGGTCCGCCAATAAACAAAGCTTGTCTTACCTCTTCCTCACTCAACTCTT
Source organism: Gonatopus flavifemur (assembly GCA_018340375.1). Classification (NCBI taxonomy): domain Eukaryota; kingdom Metazoa; phylum Arthropoda; class Insecta; order Hymenoptera; family Dryinidae; genus Gonatopus; species Gonatopus flavifemur. The sequence goes on along the minus strand of JAFFJZ010000003.1, from coordinate 49,229,304 downwards.
TTCTATTGAAAAAATGCCACAATATTTCGTCTCACAAATGAAAGCAACACCATCTTTTATGCCTTCATCTTTTACCGTTGCTGTGACTTCTATATGCAAAGTAATTTCATTAAAAGATTTTTCTTCATTCACTTCTTCTTTGTTTTTCGACCCTTCTAATTTTTCTGAATTGATATTAACCATTACATTAATATCTGGAGCTTTACTAGAAGAAAGGAATCGCGAATTCGGATTCTCAAATGATAGATCTTGAACATATTGACCGTGAATTCTGATTTTTTGTTGTGGCATTTCTTACGTCTCCTTTAATTAAGTTGAGATATTTAATACTTTCTTATATATAATATATTCATTTACAAACGAATAGCAAACCTGATTATAAGTTGATATGAAAAAAATATTTTCATTAATAATTAATAATGGTCGGATACTTTATATGCCAAGGAGTTGAGTTACTATGATAGAGCTTGTAATATATGCTTTATTAGCGGCGTTCATTTTTTCACGTTCGTATAATTCTTTAGGAAGGTCAGCCAACCTCAACCTAAAAGAGCTAACTAGTGTATTGGGTGTAAGTCGAGAAAGTAAAGGTCGAGAAAGTGAAGTAAAGAAGATGTAGTAGAAAACATTGAGACTTATATTGATAGCAATGATGAAAATTCAATAAAAGTTGCTTATAAACAAATATTAAAAAAAAACAAAGATTTCTCTATTTCCCACTTTATAGAAGGGTCAAGCATAGCTTTTGAATTAATAATAAAATGTTTCAATCAAGGAAATTTGTCTCAGTTAAAACCACTTCTCGATAAAGACTTATATGATAATTTTGCAGAGAAGATTACACATCGTAAAGAGGTGCACGAGTCTATAATTGTTTCTAAACAAAAGGTTTTAGAAATAAAGCTAGTAAAAAACGCAGTTCATTGCAGTATATTTCCTTTCAGAGCAAATTAACTTCGTTAAGAACAATGAAGGAGATATAATATCAGGTAGTACATCCACTATTAATAAAGTTGAGGATGTATGGCAATTAAAAAAAAATTTTAATTCATCAGACCCAAGCTTCTTCTTTAGACACATGCGTGAAGTTATTGAAAAAGGCTACTTATACATAGCACAGCCACCCCTCTATAAAGTTACAAAGAATGTTAAAGACACTTATATTAAAGATGACGAAACTTTTAAAGAGTATATAATAAACTCAGCAGTTAAAAGATTAACACTAAGTAGTACAGCTACAGAATTTAACGATTTGCGCCTTATTTTGAATAGATGCGTCAGCATTTCCAATATTAGCAAAAATTATGATAGAGAAACACCACAAAATCTCTTAGAGTCATTGCTAATTTTAAGCAAAAAGAATGCTCTATCATCGGCTGATGAGATATTAAAGTATTTGAAGTTAATGTACAGCGAATATACTTGGGAAGTGGAAATAAAAGATGAAGAAAAAGAAATTCACATCTCTAAATTGTTTCAAGGATTGGCAGACAAATATATATTTGCACTTAGTATGCTTGAAGGCAAAGATATGCAGAACATATTAAGTTTGCTTGATAGTATAAGTAATTTATTTAATGGTGATCCATTTTTAAAATCACAAGAAACTGAAATAAGAATCACTTCTCCAAGTACGCTTGCAAAAATGATAATGGACTATGGGAAAAAGGGTTTAACTCTGCAGAGATCTAAAGGTCTTGGTAAAACGAATGCTGATCAGCTATGGGATACTACGTTAAATCCTGAGGCTAGAACTTTACTAAAGGTTGAAATAAAAGATTGTGAAGCAGCTGATTCCATATTTTCAATACTAATGGCTGATATAGTTGAACCACGCCGTGATTTTATTAATAGCAATGCACTCAACGTGCATGATGTTGATATTCGAACTTTTAGCAAAATGTACGAACGTTACGGGTTTAAGCAAAGACTGTGTCATTCAAGTAGCTGACACTGGTTCCTTTATAAC